>JABFFC010000111.1:0-34845 GCA_013623535.1 Fusarium penzigii
GTATTATATAATCTAAAAGGATATTTTTTAATATATAAAACTATAGTTATTACTTTTAGATAAATCTATTAATAATTATTAATATAACTTAATTATTTAAAACACCTTAAATATATCTTACTTTATCTTATTAATGTCTATATTTGATGTCTTTTTATAGTACTATCGCGAATAACTAACGAAACAAGTCTTAAACACAATTTCAGTCACAGAATCGAAAGTGCATGATTATCTGTTAAGAAACAACAGTTCAGCAGCTGCCGCTATAAAGCCGAGTAGTAAGACTAAACGGAACAAAGAGGTGTAAGCATTGCCGCTGTTTATTAGTTTAGGCGTTAGAAGAAGTTACACACCAATACGTGTATTATAATTTTGTCTATGAAATCACTAATATCCTCCATCTGAGGCCGGGTGGTCGCTCTGATAAGAAGTGTTTCTTAATGGACACAGGTAGATAGCTAAAGATTTATGAACATAGGCCTCGAGTAACTGATAATAGCATTTCAAATTGCGGGTCTAAGCCTTTATCCAGGACTCACATGAATGGCGAGGAACTTTTAGATTTGAAATAATATTTTACCTATTCTATTATTAGATTGAACTCATTTAGTAAAAATCCAACGGTTGCTTTCTATTGCAGCCAAGCATTCTAACTCAGCCGTTCACTCATCAATGATTTGAACCTTAATAGCCCTCGCCGCAGGGTTTGACGCCGTTGCAAACGCCTCTATACCCTCTTCTAGCTTATAGCGGTGCGTAACAAGAGGCTTTAAATCGACCAGTCCTTCTGTTACCATACTGATAGCCTTGGGATAGGTGTCATGATAACGATATTGGAAGCGGAGATCGATTTCTTTAGAAGAAAGATGCATGAAAGGGATATTCTGGAAGTCCTTTCCGACGCCAATGACGAATACGGTACCGCCAAATGCAGAAGCCTAGATGGATGCGTCAGTTGAGAAAAGTCTCGAGAGAAGTGATTTGTCGAATACTTACGTAAATGGCGGCATGTATGCTGGATTCAACACCAGTGCACTCTAGTACCAGTCGTGCTTCCTGGTCTAGAGTATCCACGATTTTCTCGCCCAGTTTCATAGAATCAATTCCCCTCTCAACAAGTACAGTGCGAACTCGAGGAACGAGAGACTTAGCCTTGGCCAGGCGATTCTCGTCCAGGTCTGTGATGACAATAGGGGCAGCTCCGGCCGCATGAGCCGCTAGAAGAGACACGAGACCGATAGGCCCCGCGCCGCAGATAACCAATGGTTGTCCCAGGCGAAGATTAGACCTATCGATACCCGCAAGCGCAACGGAAAGGGGCTCGAGCAGTGAACCTTCCTCGAAGCTGAGGCTGCTCGGCAACGGATGCAACCAAGCTTCAGGATGGACATGGTAGCGACGAAGAGTACCGTGATAAGGAGGGGTAGAGAAGAAGACGACGTCTGGGCAAGCGTTGTACTGGCCGGTCCGGCAGTAATAGCAAGTCGGCTTAGAACAGGGAATGCCGCATTCGAGGGCAACTCTGTCACCTAAGAACACCAGAGTATTAGTATTAAGATGACTGTCTCATCGTGGGCTTGATTAATGAGATACTTACCAGGTTTGAATTTGGTTACATCTTTGCCAGTTTTGACGACAACTCCGGCGCTCTCATGACCGAGACCGTTCTCGCCGCAAACTACCATAGAGCCGATGTGGCCGTGCTTCCAAAAATGTACATCCGAACCACAGATTCCAGTGGCGCGAACATGGACTAAGCAATCCGTGGGCCCTGGCTCGGGAACATCAGCCTCGACGAGATGCAAGTCATGCGCTGGATTGGTTTGGATCGCAAGATTTTTGGGCTTTCGCTGCAATACCTCGGTGACGGTCATGGTAGCCATTGTAGAAGTTTTGATTGTTCAAACTCGTGAGTCGAAAGTAACAGCAGATGCCTGGTTGTGAGATTATACGATACCATTCCGGCTCTCTTAATGTTAAATAGATTTTTAGTCGCACGCTTATATTCATGGATATATAGGAACCTCGTGATTCAGCTGGTGCCTTCCTCTCGGTCGCATACCCACACAGCCAATCGCACAATAGCCCGTTGGGAGGTTCTACCAACGGCAGAGAGGTAGCGGATGCGTTTACGTTTACGTAGCGGAGCTCGGGGGGGCCGCCGAATATACCGCTCACTCTGTGGCGTTTACCTCTTCCACCGTGCTTAGGTCGGTGGTCACCCCGAGCCGCATGGTAGCCGCGAAAAAAATCTCCACACTTCCCGGGTCTCATAAAATCGCGGGGAAGTTGGGGAAGCAGATAAACTTATATATAATGTTGGCCTGATAGCCGGTCTCGACTCTCAAACTTCCAGCCATCCAATCAAAGAATACGCATCAATACTATCTCATTTGATTCAAGATCTAGTGCATCATGCCTTATCACATCGAGCAAGCAGATCAGTAAGTTTATTATGTGCTTTCATATCCAGTAGTTGAAGTCTAACCTGTGTGCAGACGGCGGGAGAGTGCTGTTGAAGAAACTCGGCGTGCAAGTGCCATCAAGATGACACAGAACGACACCGGCGAGTGAGTCTCTAATCTCGAAACCTCGATGTTCATCAGAGTTTACAAGAACAGAATCAGGAATCCTCTCGTCGGTATTCCGAAAGAAGAGCTCCTCCAAGACGTCGAAGCCTACGCGCAGGAGCATGGTCTCTGCGACGCTCTGCCACACCTTCGTAGAGGCGCCCTCGTGGCACAACGTCCGGGCGAATTCGAAACAATCGACGAATTGACCGAGGAAGATCGCGAAGCACTGCGGACTGAGAGGGATCACAAATGGCGACACCCAAAGTCGCTTTACTACACGATTCTCCTGAACTCCATCAGCGCAGCAATCCAAGGATGGGATCAGACAGGCTCAAACGGAGCCAATCTATCCTTCCCTCAGGCATTCAACATCGCGGACACAGGCGAGGCTTGTACAGCAGCTGGAACTTGCGAAACGAATTCATGGATTGTTGGCGCGATCAACGGTGCTCCATATATGGCAATCGCTCTTTTGTAAGTTGCGCTCCCTTACTAATAAGCGCCCAAGTATCTTACCTTTTGCTCTCAGTGCTTGCTGGCTGTCGGATCCCCTGAATCACCTCATCGGCCGCCGCGGTACCATTTTTGTGGGAGCCATCTTCAGCCTTCTGGCCCCAATTGGCCAAGCGCTCGCGCAGAGTTGGCCTCAGATTCTGGTTTGCAGAATCCTGCTTGGAATCGGAATGGGCCTCAAAGAAGTTACGGTTCCAGTCTACTCGGCGGAAAATGCACCTGCCGTCATTCGCGGAGCCCTGGTGATGTCGTGGCAGCTCTGCGTCGCTTTTGGAATCATGCTCGGCTTCACTGCAAACCTCGTCGTAGTTAACACTGGAGCCATTGCGTGGAGGCTTCAGTTTGGGTCTGCATTCATCCCAGCCATTCCTCTGCTTATTGGCATCTTTTTCGCTCCCGAGTCACCAAGGTGGTTGATCAAGAAAGGAAGACATAGCGAGGCGTATAAATCGCTTCTTCGGCTTCGCAACTCGTCTCTTCAAGCTGCCAGGGATTTATATTATATCCGGTCGCAGCTTCTCGCCGAAGACGTGCTGATGAAAGAGGAGGGCTTCGAGAAGGCCAATTTTGCCACTAGGGCTATGGAACTATTCACTGTGCCTCGCATTCGCCGAGCCACGCAGGCTTCTGGAATCATCATGATTGCCCAGCAGATGTGCGGTAGTAGGTCTGCTCCTTCTCCTATCGACCGTTCGTCACTTGATTTGCTATACAAGAACGCTAATCATAGAACTCTACAACATAGTCAACATCATTGCCTTTTATTCCTCTACTATATTTATCCAAGCTGGAGCGAACAATATTACGGCGCTCCTTGTGTCATGGGGGTTTGGAATGGTATATTCACACTCGGTCAAATTTTCATATCTCCTGAACTTCTGAGCTAACCCTAGTTATGATAGACCATGTTCGTCTTTGCGTTTCCGGCGCTCTATACAATCGATTCTTGGGGGAGACGCACTCTTCTGCTTGCCACCTTTCCATTTATGTTCCTTACTTTACTCGGCACTGGGATGTCATTCTACATCCCCTCATCCTCCAACGCTCACCTGGGTATGATTGCGTTCTTTATCTTCGCATTCGTTGCTTTCTACTCGCCCGGAGAAGGCCCCTGCGCCTTCGTCTACTCTGCGGAGGTCTTCCCTTTGTCCCATAGGGAGATTGGCATGTCATGGGCAGTGGCAACCAATAACTTCTGGGCTGCTGTGCTCGGACTTACATTCCCACGCATGTTGCTTGCATTGACGCCGTCGGGAAGCTTTGGGTTCTATGCCGGGTTGAATGTCGTCGCGCTCCTGGCGATCTTCCTGTTTATGCCCGAGACCAGCAAGAGGAGCTTGGAGGAGCTCGACTATGTCTTTGCTGTCCCAACGACCGTCCACGCAAAGTATCAGCTAACACGCGTTCTGCCATGGTGGATCCGCAGATATGTCCTTTGTCAGAGACATGTGGTGGAGCCACAGTTGTATCACTTTGACAGCAATGAGGCATATCCAAGAGGGACGAACGGCAGAGAAGAGATGGGTGAGAAGGAATAGCTGCGTCTCTATTAACCAAATTGCTAAGACTATCCATCAAATTATTAACGCATATTATTATTCTCTGACCAATTGATCCATAAGTTGCTGAGTGAGAATACATGTCACTACAGAATTCACGATAATGAACATCTTTTTAGTGAAGCTTTTTAAACTTCGGTGCCACGATCCAGATTTAATTATTACCAGGTCGATTCTCATCGACGAGTTATCTCTCATAAGGCGTTCGGCCATCTTTTGATGAACGTGTAGCGCGATGGTGCCCAGCTGTCCTGTCGCATTGCCCAGTGTGATTCAGGAATCAAAGGGACCCTGTGGCCTTCAGAAGATTTTTTTAGCCCACTTAATAAGAGCATTAATTCCTAGAGTCAGTTGCAATAGTTAGTTATTATCCCAACGTACTTGAAGCCGGCATCCTGGATCGCCAACTGTCAGACTCCATGTTATCAATAATCCATCTCGCCCCCCGGTTGATGGAGCTGGCCCACCATCTGCCGCCTACTGGCCCCGCGAAAATTTACCGGGCAATTGCATGTCAATTCACCGTAAGAAGGATATAACTTCCATAGCCAGACATTCTATCAATCAACAAGTGAGAGAGCACCCTTAGATCGCACCCATTCACCTTCTCTCTACCCACGAGCCTAGTACTGGTCAGTTTTCTCAGTAAACTGATTCTGACGGCGCGCATGCATTGTAGACGCTACTATACTGACATGAGTGTTGTTGCTCGAGGTTTGCCACGGTCAAATGAATCGCGGAGAATCTTACCCGGCCAAGCTAGTTGAAGAGCAACATAACAACCTGCCCTAGTTGTATTTCCGATCACGCTGGTTGATTGAGGTATGACAAGGCACTCGGTCACCATTCGCGAGGCACCCCGAAACCCCCCATCTTCCTGCCTCCACGGGCACCGCGTCGGCGTGGGTCCCGTCTATGTTGCACCAAGCCACTTCTTGGAGGGACCTCCGCACAAGATCTGTACGTACCAATGATTCCAGAATACGCTCGGTGACAGCCCCGACGAACCTCTCAACCAATAACAGGAGACCCGAACTGCTCGACCTCCGCACCGACCAACTATCAGAGTCTTGTTACATGGCGACGGTGCAATAAAAAGGACAAGGTATAAGTGCGAAGGGACAAAGTGCGGGAGCACGATGATGCAAGCTAGCAACGAACAACAGCCATGTCACTAGCCGGCAAAGTCGCGATCGTCACAGGAGGAGCCCCTGAAATTGGTAAAGGCATCGTCCTGACCTTGGCAAAACAAGGTGCAAAGGTCCGTATTGATCCATTACCTCACTGTCAGAAAGCACCCTCTAAGTAAGCTATATAGGTCACTTTTACCCACGTATCAGCGTCGTCAACAACACACGCAGAAGATCTCGCATGCCAAGTCGAATCTCATGACCCAAGTGTTCATCCCTTACGCTCGGCCTGGCGGACGTATTGTCAACTTGTCATCCGTTTCCGCGCGAGGCGGGTTTGCCACGCAATCGGTCTACTCGGCGTCCAAGGCTGCTGTTGAAGCTCTGACTCGTGTCTGGGCAACAGAACTGGGCCGCAAATACAACATAACTGTTAATGCAGTCAACCCGGGGCCCGTGGACACGAATATGTACCGTGCAGCGGGGGAGGTTCATCTAACCCGGATGGAGGAACAAAACAAGAAGACACCGGCAGCTCCAAGAGCAGGTACTAAGAATGATGTTGCGGAGATAGTAGGATTCCTCTGCGAGGAACGATCGAGGTGGGTCACTGGGGATGTTATCTGTGCCAATGGCGGCATGCTGTACACCCGAGGCATGTAACTGACGAAAAAAGCTCTATTTACATGGAAAGGGCCGTGGGAAGACGCTCAATAGACAGAGTGAACTTATACCTAGAACGTCTACCAGACTATCAACCAGGCATCCAAGCTCCCCACTCTGAATATCGTCCCGTAGAATCTGAACTTCCCTGAAGGATGATCCCCCCAGTGGCATCGAGCAATTCGGCATCTGAGGAGCTCTGAGCGTAGAATGGAAATAGCATGCCTCGTTCGTTAAAAAGAATTGTGTTTCGATCCTGCGCTGCCGTGTTGTGGGAAGTGGAGGAATGGCCGTGCGTAGTCAGCTCCCAAATGTCTAGAGCAGAGCTCTGAAGCCCATCGTTGGTCGTCGAAGTCGAAGGTGTCTCGAACAAGGACAAGAAAAGTTCGCTTTGGTCTGTAGTTCTTTAGCATTGGGTCCAGTTCTGCGGCGAAGACGGCGACATACCAAGTAGCCTCCTCAAGATGTCACAGGC
Organism: Fusarium penzigii; assembly: GCA_013623535.1. Taxonomy (NCBI): domain Eukaryota; kingdom Fungi; phylum Ascomycota; class Sordariomycetes; order Hypocreales; family Nectriaceae; genus Fusarium; species Fusarium penzigii. The sequence goes on from JABFFC010000111.1 coordinate 6,914, forward strand.
GCGCAGTGCCATACAGTTCGTGGCGCCCAGATTCGATAAAGAGTCTACAGCACGCTTTAAGTGATTCTTCCACGCTGGCGCAAGAGCGTGTGCAGGGTCGTAAATGTAACAAGTTGCTTCCACGAAGGTAGCCGTGATCAGCCAGTACGTAGCATACCAGGCAAGACCTCGCGGGTGCCTGGGCTCCCTCTCGAGGTAGCCGCAAATAGATTCGATGCACTTTTCAGCCACAGAAAGACACGTCGAAATGGGCTCAATGGATGTATCAAGGCTTTCCTTATCCTTGATCCTCCGAAATACGATTGGTCTATTGAGTATGATGCGGAGATGAAAAGACCGCCATATGAGGGTTCGCTTTGGGATTTCAAACCATATCTCCAGCATCAAGTTGTCGTCAAAGGAGGAGGGAAGGTCCTGGTACCATTGGACTATACTCCGGTCCAGTTTGACCGCTCTGTCATGACCAGGTATCTGGTGAGTAAGAAGTTCAATCTGAACCCTATTAGCAATCTGTGCTAGCCTGGCGTGCTGTGCAAGACAAGATGCTGTAGTGGGGCCGTCTTTGGGATCTGGAAGGGTTTCCATATCCACGGCGAGGTCCTGGTCATCGAGATTAGAGGGGGGTCGAACGTTGACTCCAACCAAGGACGCGGGCGGTCTTCCGAGGGTCAGTTGTGCCCCAGACACAAGTACAAACAAGGTCCACCATGCTCTTCTGCGTATTTCCATCGTGAATGGGCTCGAGGACGGCAACAGGAACTCGCGATGGAGACCGATTGCCAGAGCCATGCTCCAACCGATGCCGATGAGAACAAAACTTGAATTAGGCTTGTTCCGCTTCTGCAAGTAGTTGGCGGTGAGGATGAGCCCTTGTACATAGCTGAGTGATCCTTTCTCCAGGACATCCATAGTCAAACTTTGACGAGCCTGTTTATAAAACGGGACATCGCTGTACGAGGCATCAGTTGCGCCGACAAAGGCTCCAATGGCGATAACAATATTGTACAATAGTGGCCATGAACCATCGCGTGGTTTGGCTAGTGCTCCTGGACAATCGTCAGCGGCTAAGCCCTTTGCGATTCTAAAAGAGATCTCACCCGAAAGACGGGCACGGAAGGTCCCTTCGTGGAGAATTGGATAGGAGCTATGGTAGATTGCAAAATAATTGCTTATATATCGTGAGATATCGGCCGGTGATGCTTGAGAGGTGCTGCGGGTATCAGGGTCGTCCAGCGGGAAAGGCGTGGGCTGGTCAGCGGGAATATACAGATGCAAAGTTTGTAGAAATTTCAGAGCGGCAACCCCAGATTGAGGGCCAGTGTAGCCGACCTTTCCCGGCTCTGTAATAAGAGAGCCCATCCCGTCAGTGGTATTGTCAAAGTCTTGCAATTCATCAAACTCGTAATCCTCAGCATTGCTGCATTCAGCTGGACTAGAGTTGTTGGGCGTTTCATTCCCTACCGGCCCGTATCGTGTTTCTGGAGCTTCGATAAGTGAAGCAGGACTTGAGTGTGGAGGCAGATCTTGGTCACCCCATTCGAGACGCCGTATCGCATCTTGGAGGTTGACTTTGGGCAGGTGAAGAGCCCAAGCCTTTTCCATTGATGCTATCAATTTCTCGGCTTCATCCAAGCGCCTATCTTGGCGGTCAGCAGAAGACCGCCTTGCAAATCTAGTTGGGCATTCTGACTTACCTATGCAGCACTGTAAGCGACTCCAAAACAGTGCTGTATCTGCACTCTTTCCTGTCCCTTGCACAATTGGAGCATTTCGCCCCTCCGGAGCATCGCACTTTTCGGCGTTTGCATTCGTTGCAGGCTTGCGCCTTGCGCCTTAACAGTGGTCTGTGTGGTGACTCTCCTTGCAGGCTGCTCATTGCAATTGTTCTGACTAGCTTCGCCTCACAATCACAAATTGGATAATGACAATCTCGTATGCCCGGCTATGAGAGAGGCAACAACTCAATTTAGCGACCTGAATGATAGTTGAAGAGCATGCGGGGCTGATCCCGTGCGTCCGATCCAGACGCCAAAGCTTGCTGAGATGCCCCGCAGGAAAATTCAAATTGCCTAAGAATGACATTCTGTTTTAGCGTATAAGCTTGGTTATCTTGAGCAGCCCCTCTACGCGGATTTAATTAATATCTATTGGCAATTGTTTCGTCTTTGGGACACACCAGGACACGCAACAGGGCACAGCATGCCATGCCAGAAAACACATTCCAGGACACATGACGGGACATTAGGAATTAAGTGAAGAAATAAATTTCGAAGCCCAACTTAATCGATCATCTGATTAAAACAGTATGTATACTGTCTAAAGATGGAAGATGCTTGCAAATATAGAAAAATGTTGCAAAGATTGGCTTATCATAATACAGCAGCCAAGTAGAGGTCATGATAAGATAAGATAAGACAAGGCAGGTCAAGACAAGACCTTTCGTCATAATTCTTCAATGCTATAAAATAAAAAAAACAGCACCGCACCGGCAACCTAGCATGCTTGTTTTTCTAGCGGTGAAGCTAAGGCAACCTGCTCCTGTCCCGGCAGCCTCGAACCGACGGGCTTCTGGAGGGGCAATGGTTTCCGTGTCGTGGTCGTCCCGGAAAACGAGGCTAATTGAATATGCTTGCTTTGCCCCATCCAATTGTAGAACAATTTAATTGTCCGATAACAGCATAGCCTTAGGCCCACCAATGCAAAAAAGATAAATAGGGTGCACTAATCGCATATGAAGCGCAGATGTGTAATTAATAAACGGATCTAACTACAGCCACCATGCCAATCCTCACCGATATTCAATTGTCCGATACCAGTGACTTGGCTCCTGTTGCCGCAAGCGCGCCAATCTATATTGTTCTTACCAGCTCAAATGATCCTGAAACTGGCGCACCCTGGTGCTCTGATGTTCGAGCAGCTTTGCCTTTCCTAAGCGCGACCTTTGATAACCCAAAGGGTCCAAGAGCCATCTTCGAAAGCGTTGGTCCCCGGCCTGGGTAAGTGATAAGTTTAGATAATTCAATACTTCTGATTAACAAGTAAACAGTTGGAGGAAACCCGACAACCCGCATAAGCTCAAGTGGGGTATTTCCGCTATTCCGACTGTTATTCGGTTTGAGTTGCGGGATGGCAAGGTAGAGGAAGTTAACAGGCTTGTAGAGGCTGAGGTTTATCAAGAGGGAAAACTTGAAAACCTAGTACAGTGATAGCCTAGAACTGACTAGAAAGATAACTATTAGTGTTTCACACAATTTACCGCGTTACTCTTTAACATTTTGCGCTGTTCACCGTTACGTGCTGTTAAGTTTTAATGGACAGCCCGACCACGTAGAGTCGAAATTCAGACAGACAAGATACGCGTTAAGATACGCGTTAAGAAAAGACGTTCCTTTGTGAGCTGCTTCCGTGGAGAGTTCACCCGGAAAGATTGATATATGGGTGTTTGTGCTGTGGAGGTGAGGATCGATCTGATGTGTACGGTCGTTCTGACGGGCCGCCAAACGGTATTGCTTCAACCAGTCTCGCTCACGACCAGCCTTGATAGCTTGTCATCTGTTACTTGGAGCGCTTGAAGGTGGTCTTTTCCCAAGATTGGCGACCTACTTGACGTTCTCCTATACCAAGCGTGAGCTTGCCCTCCGAGTCGGCTACCTTTTCATTCCTTCGGCTATCGCTGGCTCAACGGGCGGCTTACTTGCGTATGCCGTTGGATTCATGAACGGAATCGCAGGGTTGAGAGGGCGGCGTTGGATCCTTGTCATCGAAGGCATCCCGACTGTGATAATGGGCATCGTAATATGGTTCTGGTCGGCCAACGATGCAGAGACAGCACATTACCTCACACCTAAGGAGAAAAACTTGATAGCCAGACGTATGCAACGCCAAATTGGCTATACAATATCCCCAGGCCAGTTGCATATGAAGGATGTCTATGCTGGCTTCCACGAGTGGAAAGTTTGGGTATTCGCCGTCGCCTAATTCGGGGTCGATGTCATTCTGTATGGAAATTCAACATTTCTTCCCACTATCATCCGCGGCTTAGGAACCTGGTCGACAGCTGAAGTACAGGCTCTTACTATGCCGTGTTACCCACGTGGTGCTATAGCATATTTGGTGACTGCATGGATATCTGACCGTTATCAGCGCCGGGCAGTATACGTAATAGGGTTTGGGTTGATATCTGCGGTCGGTTACGCCATCTTGATCAGCCTGACACCGGGTGGGGTTAAGTTTTTCGGTTGTACCGTCGTGGCCGTCGGCCCCTACGCAATCGTTGGTATTCTCCTCGTAAAGCTGCCGAGCAACAACCAACTATATGGCAAGAGAACGGTAGCCACTGGACTACGAATGACGATTGGGAATGCTGCAGAAATCCTCGCGCCATTTAAAAGTAGTCTACCCATCCACCGTTTCTTAATTATCTGACAATCATTATAGTTGTATAGCTCTGGGGATGGCCCTCGCTTTATCCTCGGTCGCAGCGTCTCTATGGCTATGGTACTTTAGCTCTCTACTTTGTCATGGGCATATGGTTCCGCAAGACCAATCAGAGACGGGCTGCAGGGAAGGAAATCCATCGGGTAGAGGGAATGTCTGAAGATGAAATTGCTGAGCTTGGAGAAAAGAATCCAAAGTATAAGTACACATGGTAGTGGACTGTCGCAGCGTACGCTAAGACTAGTATTTACATTTAGATGCTGCCAGCCCTGCAGCCACGCATTGATATTCGTTTTCGATACTCTCAAGAGCATCCACCTACATAAAATCGGCATCAGGTTCTTGGAAAACAGACAATTAGTTTCTCATGGGATTGTCAAGTAGTGCTGTTGGCATGTTTGACAAGGCTTCTATTTCTCTATGTAAGTAGATGGCTCATACCCCGCGTTCTTTACAATATGTAGCTAGTCTCTTGATTCAATGGTTTTCTTAGTATTACTGTTTCTTCAAGTCTTCATGTTTGTACTCCGATTGCCCTACTGATATTCGCAAGCGGGCTCCTTGCCCCCTTATCGCTCGAGAATCTGCCGCACAACGCCATCGTTAATAGGCGTCGGCACCCTAACCTTCCTTCCCCTTCGACACCAGTATCCATTGGTGAATAAAATTTCAGTCTTCTATCCCTTTCGCAAGTCCACAATCATCCAACATATCGTTTCTGCTGTCTTTTAAAGGATGCCATTCATGGTCGTCTCCAGTCTTTCTATAGAGAATCGCTCTGAAAGCTTTAATACGCTGCGTAATTCTGGGGGAGTATAGATGACTCGGGAGATTTCGGAAACCAGAGCATGGCCCGTCTGTAGGATAGTAAATATGTATTTATTCTTTGCATTATTTAGAATACAAAGAGGGTCGCAAAATGCGTTGACTGCTAGCTTTTCCAGTTGAGTCTGGAAAACACTAAGGAAGTCGCATGCTATAGGGTTAAGTCTTAGTACGCGAGGAAGGGTTTCGAGAAGGTAGGATGACAATGGTGTTCCTAGGGCGTGGCTGATTATCTGTATACTGCGAGGGACTAAACTTAGCGACGTAGCAGCAAAACCGGTGTGGGTAATGTTGAATGGAGCATTGAGTGTGATGCCGTGTGAGGTGAGTCCTGTGATATAGTTTGGCCATGTCCCTTCGTCTATGAATACCTGCTTATTAACATGCTCGACTATGCCAGATCCGTTTTGCAAGAACAGTATGTTTGACGAAGCGTTCAATCTATGCTTGAGTGGTCTTACTGCTGATAACTGTTTGGGGCGCTTTGCCTGAAACAACGAGGTTGTCGATGATATTGTTTTGGACGGTGGTGTTCAATTGCATTGTTTCCCTTATCTTGGGAGAAACTCGAGGCCATTGGCCATCTTGCGGGACTTCCAAGCTGTAGTTGCCATTTTTTACAGTGGCGCCCTCTCAAGTTGTCAAGCTTATATGGCTGCTGTTCTGTGCGAAATCGTGGACCAAGGATGCTCAATGCAACAACAACGTGACTGATGGAGTTGAATTGGATGGCACCTCGGCGAGTGATTGAGTGGGTAGCAAAGGTGCCAATGCCCCTAACCCTAAGACATGCACACGGGGCCGTAGGGCTTGGACCGCTTGGACTGTCATGGTTCTCTTCCTAATCGATGGCAATAGAGTGAGATAGTTGGACATATATGACAAGCGTCGCATGTATCTCATCATGAGGATATTCAGTGTTTTAAGCCTGTAGAAGCCGGGAGTCTTCATTGCATGCCCATACTACGTTCTTCCCACGAGAATCGAAACATCAATTTTCACCACGCACTAGCTGTCAAGTGTAGGGCAGGACAAGTTGTCGGTATCCGCATCCCGATGATCTAGTAGCAGATGCTGCGAGGTTTCATGAGGAGATGGCGTGGAGATCGAAGATGAATTAGTGGTATTGTTATATGTGGGAGAAGAAGGAGAATAGGAGCATGTTTATGTGGGATGGGAAGATAGACGAGTGATGGATGAGGAACTTTGGTCTGGTCTGGTCTTGATCTGTTTATGTTTTGTTTGTTTAGTTGCTTTAGTCTCGGTCTTGTCCAATTGAATACTTGTTGAATATGACTGTCTTTCTATATATAACAGCACGCATTGATGAACACGATTACAGGTTCCAAACATATCCTCGCTCTCCAATGCTTTTATGCTGGTTTTTATCAATACGTGTTACTCCCCTATACTTTAAGTTCAATGCCGAGTCTATCGCTTTAGACAAAACAGGCGCTTAAGTGTTGCAATCGGATCTATTTAATCCACGAGGAACTTGTTTAGGAGACCCCTTAATTGCACTATGATGAATATTTTATGAATAAGCAAGTTATTAATCTCTTAATCCTCATCCTATCTCTATGTACTGCTATGTGACAAATGAATAAATGCTTTAATAGTTTGGGAGGATATTGTATCCTTGAGAATGGCCTATGACCACCTGCAGTAAATCAGCCTACTTAAGTGAAGGCCTAATCTAGACCGAACTGAAACGCACTGCTGCAGGAAACAAGATGTCGCACACATATATATATTTATTTACTTAGTCACGAAAAGCCTGGCTAACCCCTAAAGACCCGGTATGTTTGATTCCTCTCCTTTGCTTTTCCCCTTAACCCTCAGTCCACTTCCCTATGATTTGGTTGGCTGTAGCACAAAATGGTAGTTTGGCCCAAACTACCACTGGCCTCTTAGTTAAGCTAGGATTAAACGTTAGCCGCACTTCACCTGGGGATTGTGTGTTGCGCAAAGAAAAGTAGTGTGTCGTATAGATGTTCCCTACCTAAAAGCTGCAAGTTCTTTGGCATTGTTTGCCGTTAACAACCTCCACGCAGATTCCGTAGTAACAGACTTGGGAACTAGGACACTTGTTTGAGTTGTCGCAGTAAATCTTCCCACTACAAAAATCTGCACTTTTATACGAGACACAGTTGTAGTCTGCCTGCGGCCATTGCGCCAAGTTGGCGCAGAAGTAGCTTCTGGTGCCTTGTGTGTGGCCCCAGTCGGTGTACGGATTGCAACTGGTGTCTGCAGCGCGAGCCCTGACAGCCGGCGAACCGACGGCGAGACCAGGTGCAAGGATCAGGAAAACAGGGAGAGCCTTCATGTCGAAATAAATTTAATAATGACTTAAAATGAATTACAAAAGACGTCAGGGTATTTTGAGCGGAAGATAAAAGACAGCAAGGTTGATCGGTGAGCAGTCCTCCTAAGACCAAGTTATAGGGGACGGCAATTTAATAAGAGATATTTATACATAGCCTCTCTCCTATTGTACTAGGTTGCTCCAAGCTCAGATGGTCAAATGTAAATTCTTAAGCTGACCTAGTTCTAGACTCTGAGGTAAAGATGACGTTATAAATATCGATAAATGATAAAAGACTTCGTTTTATAGCTTTAATAAGTTCAAAGTCGGGCCATTAGAACTTATTAGCCACCACAGCTATGGAGTATACCTTCCTTTTTACTAACGCCGGTGCCCTCATAATATCTCTTGCTATACTTTTTAGGATAATGCCGGGCGTTGAGTAGAAAACTCAATACTGACTTGGGATTCCCATGTTTATCACGGACTTATCCTAATTCCAGCAGTTATACAAGTGATTAGTAGGCTTGTTTTTATCTCGGGTCACGGCCTACACCATGTGATATCAAGCACCGTTGGAAGGGTCCTGGGTCTGGCTGCCGAAGGTCAACTATGGAGGCGCCACAAGACCTGTTCTAATGTCTGGCGAAATCTATCAGCACTTAATACAAGTTTCTTCAGCCACGTCTCTCTGCAATAGGATGGCCATAGTCTAGATTTAGGTTTTACACCTCCCCCTCGGCATTTCCTTAACCCCGCCTGCTCGAAACTCGAGAGCAACTGGCTCGTCTGTTTTCATAACTAAACCTCTTGCTATTGACGCTGTATTCACGAGCTGCAGATGGATTACTATATGTTTTGTCGTATCCTGCTTTAATACATTCCGAAATCCCAATACACACGAACACTTTCCCCTTCGGACTGCTACCATCAGTCAAGGGTTGGCTTTCTTAGCATCGTCAAGCACGAGGGGCAACACAAGAACAATGAGCAATTCCGTATGCTGATGCTTATCATACTAACTCTAAGCTTTCAAGCACGCGTAGGGCGCCACGGATTTTCTTTTGAGGACAGGCGTGCTAGACTAACGGGGATTACCACTCTCAGCTGTCATGCCATATTATAACTCAGCGATAGGTCGATAAAGGATTTAGTATCAACAAGGCTTGTTCATAGCGGGGAGTCTAGATTCTGCTTCTTGAGTCTGGACTTGGGTCTTTTGGTAGGTGGATTGGTCCTCATAATACGGACGGAGGTGCGGACGCCATACCCAGCTACTGACAAGGAGAGCCGTTATGGCATTCTGGAACCAAGTGTTGGGAACAATCTAGACCGTAGATTGGACAATCAGTGGGGTTGACGTTTAGACAAACTAACGATTTCCACGGAAAACTCCTAACCAATAGTTTAGCCTGCTAACACCATTACTGCTAAAACCGACGAAGTGGAGTGAAAACGTGCTTTTTAAATAACTTAATTTGTTAATTAAGGAGAGAGTTCGGCTTTGCGTGCAGAGCCTTAATTACTAGGAACGCTAAATGGCGAAACCTATAAATGAGATCCACGGGCACGAATTGCATGTCATCGGCTTTAGCGGTATATTACTTAAGCAATCTATAGCTAATGGAGATTAACTCACCTTTGTTTTTATTAGGAACGAGACGATGATGGTAATATTCCGGATTATGGCTTGACGGTTATTTAGGTTTTCGCTTATGTAACGATTGATGTAAAGAGAGGAATGGCCTAGAACCCGCATCGCGAGAAGATGGCTTGCTGCCGCCCACCGTGTAGCGTCAGCCAGACAAGTGAAAGAGACAGATTTTTGTCTTCCCCGGATTAAAACAAGGAATCAATGCCCCATTTACGAGCGGAGTACTTAAGAGAGGTAGGGCGAGCCTCATTAGGTATCTGAACCCTTTCGTCTCTTCACACCTCCCCTTGTTTCTGCCAGGAATTCTTACTTAGCTCCTCATTCTCCGATGTTCTTCATTAATATCCTCAGATATGTAACGTCATAATGTCTTCAATTAGGCTTCAGGGCGTGATTCCGAGGTATACATGTCTGTTTATATGTATTTTTACATGTTTTTTCGAGGGACAAAGCTAGTGTAAAATTGGCGCAGCCACCGTCTTGTACCGAAATCCCTGGTAAAACGATATCGGATATCCCTTCAATTGCATTAACTGACTTCCTTCCTTCCTTCCTTCCTTCCTGGCTTGACTGACTTAACTGACTTGACTGACCAATTAGAAGAGGTTATTGTCATTTCACTTGCATACGAGAGATATTTGAAGAGATATGACTTAGCAAAAGAGATTGGACTTTCATAAGCGACGAGTTGGGTAGCTGCATGTGGAAGTGATCTGAAGTAGCTTGAAGTGAATAGAAATGCCTTAATATCTTCTATGATAATCCTGAAATAAAGACAAAGGCTGTTTTAGAGAAACCTATGTTAATAGCAGTTGCGCGCAGAGCACTGGAGCAGGTAGCAGGGATGAATCTAGACAAAGAGTATATTGGACAATGAAATAATAGTCGAGGCTAGACATGGCTGACACAGCGACCCTGAGTTAATCTACATAACACCACCAACGTTTAAAGAAACAGATAACGCTCAGGGGTTGCTTTCATAACTTCTACTATATCCAGTGATTATCTGACTGGCCAGCAGGGAACCGTAAGGTCTAATTTCTACCCGAAGTCGCGCGCTTTTCTTGCTTAATTGCTGACTTCCTAATATATCTTCAGATCTAAATGATCTTGCTATTAATCTAGAACCTCCACTCTTCAAAACTCATCGACTGTATTCCACATAACCCTTTACTATGTTGGCCGGCGGATTGATTGGCGCTGCTTCTCTGGCGATTCCTTGATCCCTTGGTGTTATTCTAGCTCTGGAGGCATATGAGTAAAGCTCCCGGAAAATCTTGTCATTGACTTATTCGACAGAAAGAATGGTAGGTTAATCCTTCTTGTTCCTTCTATCCTTTACTTATAATTTCTGTCTAAGACATAAGGGTCGGATCTGCATGGCATATGAAGCCGTCTTTAAACTAGACTTTGCTTGTCATGACTCACGCCCTGATCTCTTTGCATTTCTGAATTTGCCTAGCGGTGGCAATAAGGACAATAGTGTTGAAAATGCCGATATCATTATCCAATTAGTGAGAAAGACAAGACGATACTCTAAGGCTCTTGAACCTCAAAAGGATATTGGTAGGAAAGGAGCTCCACGATTATAATGAAGATGTTGCTATCGAGGCCTGGAATAACGTTGGGGCGGTTTTATTGCATAAACAGACACGAGTTGTTTACGAGAGGGAGATTGCAGGGAAAAAAGATCTAATACAGCTATTGATCAAGATGTGTAGGGAGAGATGGGACAGACGTTGATATATGAAGAGAGTACAAGCGCGCGGGGAAGTTACTAAATAGTTTGCAAGGAATTTGTTTCACTTCAACCAGAGTATTAAAACAAGACAACGAGTTATAGCTAGAGAAACTGACATGCAATGAGCATAGTACGGTGTATGTTGCACACCTGAGATAACCACATAAGAACCTGGTTGCGATTCACGCGTCAAGATATACGAAAGCAGTGACAAGGTTGATTGCATGCTCTCGTTCGGGGACCAGAATGAGACTCCCAAAAGATGGCTGTATTGATCTGTTACATACTTCATTGGGATGCGTGGAAGTTGGGTTCCTATCTTGACCCGGACCTGTAACGTCACCAATCCGACTCATATGGATCTGACAGGCTTGTTCTGACGGAATCGCCCATTGCACTTATGGCGTCACGGCTCAAGTTCGAGATGTCAGTTAATTATATATATATGAGTTGTATTGTAAACATATCAACGAGTTTTGTAGAGAAACATGTTGATAGTTATTTATCTTTACTGATAAGATTCCCACTTCTGCTACCCATGACATAGGGTGTTTCGTAGGACACAGACGTGTAGTGCTATTTCTATAATCAAACGGAAAGCTGGGCTGGTAGCTTCTCAGTAGAAGGTGCATTAGTATTTTATAATACCGTATACACTTTGATATGCACCCTGTCGCAAGTCTCCTCAACTCATACGCTATCTGTGGAATTGTATACAAGCTAAGACTGCCATATCTTTCAAAAGGTCACTGCCCTGTTGTAAATGATTTTTTCTGATACCATCTTGGTGGAAGGCTTATGGCTGGTGCGTAGTAGCGAATACGAATAGATGACACTAATCGTTCAAATTCATCCCTTGTGGATGTATGAGCTAGCAAAATGCACTAACCCCGGTCTATTCTATTGCGTTTGTTTGCTGCATTCGCTTCTAGCTTACCGACGGCTTGTCAATGGCTGGTGAAGACTTGTGTATGGCTTTAATAAAAAACGCCCAGTGGCTACATGCCAAAGGTAGGTAGTGCTAGCAGAGATGAATTTGAGCAATCCCATTGACAGCTGTGAGGCTCGTGCGGCAGCCTAGAGCAATCAACCAGCTGATTTAAAAGGATGCTTGAATCTGAGAAGAGAATTTCAAGATTACAACTCTTGCAAGAACCCGAAAATACATGTTCTGCAGTTATATTCTCCTGGGTTTGTAGTGTTTCTATAGTACCCACACGACTAGATCGTCTGACTACACTAGTAAGTCTCATGACTGTCAATGGGATAGATACTGTGTACCTCAATTAACTCTAAGTCGACGGTGAAGCTGAAGGTGTCAGCTCGTTCATAAATCTACCACCAATCGACAAGAAACTCAATAATGGTATCTGTCTGTGACGTATCTTCCACTACATGCTTAAGTGAGTGGTAGCCATTGCTCTTGAAAGATTTTGAAGACGACTATAATTAAAGAGGCAACTGGTAGAGGTTTCTCTCCTTATATCAATACCATGTAGATCACTATATCCCATGGCATGTTAGTTGACTATGCAAGCAAGGCATCAATGTTAGAGAATAACATTCATGTTAGTGCATAGACCGCTTCGATGCCAGTAACAGGATAGTTTGGCATAAGAGCCAAGACACCCGCTGCTCAAAGCGTGGGAGCACGTGTCAGTTTCTGTCCTCGAATAAATGATCACTGCAAACCTTTTGACCTACTACTCTAGCTTCAGTAGGGCTTGTCGTCGGAATTGTTTGTGTTGAATGATGATAAAGTGTTGCGTTTAGATTCAGTACTTATTCTTATGATGTTTACCTTAAGCCTTTTTGACCACTTGTTGGGCTAAGTTGTTCCCAGGTATTAAGCATGTTAGACCTTAACCTAAATCTCTACCGCAGAAGCTTTAGGCATACCTCGTTCGCCAGGATTCAGAAGTTTCATGAGTCAATCTGTCAAAAGAAGCTTGTTAGGCCAGTTCTGGTCAAGATAAATAACCAACTTCTCTTTATCCCAGGGAAGAGGGTCACGGATCAATACGGGCATCTCTCTGGAATCAAGCATTAAGCCCTCTTGCACCCATTTACAATCTGTCTACTTCCCTAATGATCATGACCCTTAACATATTGATCTGCTTGCTTCTTGAAGAGAGGCGATTGTGAAGACATTGTCCCCTTCAGTGAAGGGTTACCCTGGCATAACCTAAATAGAGAATGGATTAAATTTTTGAGAGACCAGGGCTTTAAGACTAGACAAGAAGAGTCGAAGGTCTACAAATCTGACAAGACAAGATAAGGATACGAATATCTTGACCGTAAAGTACGATGTATGTACTGGATCTGCGTGATCAAACCTGTTGATTTAAGCCAAGTCTGATGACATACATTAGATGCCGCCTAATGGATAAAGTTAGGTCTTTGTGACCTCTTTGGGGGCATATCAAACCGGGTCTACTGTGTTGTCAGAACATGTTTGTCTGGCTCCTATAAGTCAGATTGATCGGTTGAACAAATTACGTCAGGTAAGGTGAACGATTCTGGTCAAGATCAGAACCCATCTTCCTCGCATCCTAGTAAGGGGGGATCAAGTGTCGCCACAGTCACTTTAGAACCTGGTTTTAGTCCCTCTGAAATCTAGTTACAATCTTTTCATTTCCGGGGGAATCTTGGCCCCTCTTAAGAAGCCTTATTCCCGCTGTTTCATATAGGTAGAGCTGGCACCCTTATATAAGATACACTAGGGTCATTTACTAATTCTAATTATTCATTTAGTTAACTCTGCTGTGCATACAGCATTCCCTAGTTGATATTACATAGAAAAACAAATCCAGAAGAGTCACACCCGCAAAAAACCATCTTCATGACTATCGTATGTCCACCGTTTCTGTAACACACGTGTCACACAAAGTCGACCCATTCTATACAATCAACAAGTTACTGCGTATGAAATATCCCGTGGCAAAATAGGTATTATTAAACCTTATGTCAACTACAACCATTCACTTAAGTTGCATTGCAGGTACAAAATTAGTGGCTCAACCAATGTGACGCAATCAGCACAATCGTCGCTCTTAAGAAACCCCATCGAGGACAAGAGTTGCCAATAGAGTGTTCTTTAAGAGAAACCGGCGTCGACCGCATGCTTTGGCTTAGACATGATTGGGTATGACAGCACTCTAGCTTAGTCGGTATCTGTATCTGACTCAGATTCAATAGTGGTATGCATTGTTCTCCTGGCCTCTGCTGCATGTCTTGTTCGGTTGATACAAACATAGTATGCACTCGACTCTCATGAAGTGTAGGTATCAAAACTCCACGAGTTCATCTGAGGAACTACCATAAGCATTGCGCATTAGTCTTGACCACCATTTGGTCTTGACTCTGCTTGCTGCTATCGCTTCATATATATTTCGAAAATTTCCTAGCTTGCCTCGTTCCTGATGCTTTTGCTTGACTCGCCTAAACTTCGCATAGGGATATCATTCTCATATTATTGAGCTGGAAGGCTAGCTGAATAAGACAAAGAGACCGACTGTGTTGGTCACCCCGCGTCGTGATGATCTACCGTTGTAGCTGAGCAGAACGTCATCAGTCCTCAGAGTCGTGACAGTAGGCACAAATGTGCTTAATCGCTTCTGAGACGCTTCAGATTTGAACATTGAACGTTGCCTGTATTCGCAAAGTAGACTAAATGGGACTTTTATACTGAGGTGTTAGGGTTAGGTTTATCTATTAGAGGTGAGATCTTAAGTCCCCACTATCACATATATAATCTAAGCCCTATTATTGCATATATAATTAAGTCCTACTCTAGTTAAATATATTAAAATTCTATCCCCTTTTAAATTCTTAGTTTATATTAATTATTATAATTCTTATTTATTCTCTTTTTCCATATTTTTATTATTATTATTATTATTATTATCATTGTAACAGTCTGTTCAGAATGGAGCTACAGTATGATGCTGTGGTTTCTTCTTCCCTTCCGTCGACACGTTTCTCTCCAAAGTCGACTAATTGAGAACTGGCCATTTTTGACGGTTGTCTCACTCCCTAGTCACTACTATCCGCTCATCAGTGCAAGGGGGAGTGGCCGTCTGGTGGCCTACTATGTATACTGCGGACTGCGTTTGTGCATTCTCATCAATCAGCTTACCAACAGCTGTACTGTACGGAGTACTGGCATTTCAAACGCTCCACACACTGCCTCGACGTCCTGTATCAATGTATCAACAGTATTCCCTACCCCTAGGCCAGATAGTCTACATATTCGACGCAAATAGAATTGCTGACTGTACCACAGCATGTTGAAATGGTGATAGTCGACATCATAGCTGTACTACATTGAACATGATACGTCAGGACCCGGTGGTGGACAAAAGTTTATGGTCTCTTGTTGAATTCAGTAGCCAAACCAAGAAACCTCCGCATTGTGACGGGTGTGGGGTCCAGTCGAGGCTCAGGCAGACTGCTCTACCGGTATTTATTGATTGATTATTGAGAGAGTACTTGCACTTGTAAGTTTTATTGGAGAGCCATCAAGTCTAGCCCGCATTTTGGTCAATAGGCGAATACCAACTTGCACTTCAATTATGTCAGACCCATCCAGTATGCATGAGGACTCGGGAAGAGGGCAAAGTCTTGTTGCTTTGTGATGGCCACTGCGTTTTGTTTATTCTTATGCACTCTGATAACTTGCATTTGTCGAGGGGCCGAGAACAGTACATCCTGTATCTTGAACCATACTGGGTCGTGGAAACGGCAGGATGTAAGTATAGCAATTCAACATTCTTCAATGCATATTTGGACATTGACATCAATTCGCAACCAATTGGTCAGTTTAATATTCGGATCATATTGTCATAATGCGACATTATCACGTGGCATCTCTCGTTTAACATTCCCGAATATAGACAAGGCCAATGGAGTGCGATTTGTCTCTGATGTTAGTCTTACCTCTGATTAGGCAGCGCGGGAATCGTGTCCATTGAAAACTGGGGCTCAACAGGGCTCTGCGAATGAGGCGGCAGTTAAGGCCCTGTCCTGTATCCGTCGCGGAATCTGTCCATCACCAAAGGGAACGGCTCACTCCGAAAGCTGTTGATGCCGAGGTGCGGTCCGTGGGCGAGACGGAATAGACACATTCATCTGGTTAGCAATACGACCACTCTGAAAGAAACCACCATGATGCCCACCGCGAGAATCTTGCGTCTAGACCGTTAGCAGTTAATGTTAACTTGGAACTCCACTACAGACCTTTTCACGTCTCTAGACAGAACGCACGCCTACCCAAAAGCATGGGCGGCAGACTCGGAACATACATAAACATACGCAGTCCCGAAGCATATGATAGGCGTATAGATGCAAAGCTATGAGCCTTTCGTATCTATCCATATCCATTTCCACGGAAGGGTACTGCAACACTGCTTGTGCGGTTGGACGTGAACAAATTCGCCCTGGTTCGAAAGCCTCCGAGTATTAAACCGTCCCAAGTTATGGGCGTTTGTGCACATCTCTGTCCAGCCTTGCAAGCCCAATGTTAACTTTAATCAACGCCATGCATAGAGTCCCCAAGGCTAGAGCTTGTCATCCTTACCACTGGCGATATTCCCCACGGCACTGGGCTGGAGGCTTCGGGATGGGCATGCACCAATTCACGCCGCAAGGAGGGTGCTGATTACGAGGACAGGCCCGGGGCGTGTGGTGCGCGATGTGTGTGGTATTATAATGTAGTGCAAGGGCTTCGGGTCTTGGTAGCCCATCTTGACTGAGTTTGGTAAAGGTCGTCGGGGGGTTGTAGGAAAGGTCAAAGCTCAGGAGAGTAGCGATAGAACATGGTCTGAATCCGACTAAGAAAGCTTCTTTTCCAAACGACGACAATTTGCAAAACCAACAGCGCAGCAACCTTGTTTGATTTGAGTCTGGTCTCATCGGAGTTCTCCCGTTGATCGTTTACTCAATTCCATTGCTTGCACTGGAAACGTCGAGACCTGGCAGTTCCGGTTTAGGGCGGCGTGGGACACCTCTGTTGGCCTCAGGGTGTCGGGAAGCAACTAGACGTCTTGATGGGCTGAGATGCTGGCTGGAGACGATTTGCATGCAAGTACTGTGAAAGAATAGAATCCAGTAGAGGTTTAGGATCAGCTTGGTTTATTGTTTGATATAGATCAATGGTGGATCGAAGTTTCATCAGCTCATGCCCACCAGATTAAGTAGGAACTATTTCGCTAGGATTGAATTGCCTGTAGATCAGTGCAGTTAAGTTACAGGACGACGCAGGCACTAGGTAATTAGGTGCCTGCCTTCTGTGTCCAGGCTCCATCCGATCGGCCATCATGGCAGCTTCCTGCCTTGGGCCTCAGGTATTCAGAACTTGAGGAAAGAGGGGCTTCTGGGATAAGGTAAGGGTGCTGAAATTGCAGATTGCTTAGAGGGTGCACAGGAAGCTACAACCCTCAGTTGATCCCATCACAGTGCGCTACGGCCAGGGTCGAAAACTCTGTTCCTGATTGTCCGTCACCTTGTTCTTATATCACGATCAATCTTCATCGTACCCAACCCGGTTCTGTGCTGTAGCATTCATGCCAACTCAGAGATCATTATATCAGAAATTAATTGCGCTTTCTCACCTCATCGGCACTCTTCAATAACCCGCTGCGCTCCGTTAATTCATACCTGAACGAAAAGCAGATATCGACCAGTAGTGAATATGACAGGCTGCACACAAGACCTGGGGCTAGAGGATGACTGAGAGCCTGCCAGCAGCGGCCGCCTCTCTATATTCACCCGAAGGGTATCAGAGGCGCGCCATGCCGTTTCCATCCACTGCTCAACAGGAGGGCGTTCAGACCCCAGGCATCGTACCCTGCAACGAGGCTGCGGAATGCTGCCGCCACAATCAGAGCCAAGATTCCTCGAGCCAGCACCCTGTCTAGAGGTTTGGCAGCTAATTATCACTGTCCCGGTTAGCCGGGCTGCTGGGCTTCAGTTGAAGATTGATGGGCGGCCAGAATCGCCTGCTTTACTGGCAGACTTAAGCTCCAGCACTGTCATCGAACACCAGCTGCAGGCCAGTTGGACAAAGATTGAGGGGCAGCAACAACATACTGTATCCATTCCACGGTAGTCTCAGGTAAGAAGGCCTTCCAAGCATTTTTCTCAGTTGAGTCTACCCAGTAAGAAGGTGTTCTCGTTTGTCTTTCATGGCAACCCGTATCGCAAATGATGGCAATATCATTGAGACATGATATGAAGGTGCTAAGTACATGAATACAACCAGCGGGAAATGCCATTTCAGGCTTGCCCCTGCTCTACCTGGCCAGGAGCCCTGCAGTTAGTGTTCAGCTGAAAGTGGACTCTGCTAGCTGGCCATGTAACCTGAGTGCAAGGTGACAAAAGGAAAAAGAAACCCAATTAAACTGAGATACTTGGGGAGATGGAACCTGATGATCAGCCATTTCGAATGCAGATTTGCTATGTACGGAACAGCCAGTAATCACCTCGCATGCTCGAATGTGCTACCAAGGAACTCACTTTGCTTGATATGTGGTCAAATACTGCGAAATCAATGTTCTGTTGGGCACTGAATGTCATTCGGATGAAGCACGTCTACAATAGGCAAGATCCTTGGACATCTCCTGTCAGCCCGTTGTGGCGACCTTGTCCTGTCGACGCAAGAGAGACACTACCTTTTTTCACCGTGTATCATAGCGAGAACTCCAGTCACTCGCTCAGAGCTCAAAGAGGCCCCAGGCACATTGACATCCAAGCCATTTCACGCTGTCGTGTATGATCCAAACTAGTTTGGTGCTTTGTTCAACTCTTGAGCCCTGACGGCGGCGCTGCTGATGCTGGTGCTGGTGCTGGTGCTGGTGCCAGTGGAGCGTTCAACCTCATATCAGTACAATACAACCAGCAAGGAAAGGATTAGACGCACCAAGGCACTGTACTCATAAGGCTAACTCGGAAACAGGAGGGTGGGTGGAAGTTCGAACCTGCGATAGCACGCTTCCCACACCCCTTGACAGTTTAGGGAGTCCAAGTATCTCTTGAAGCGGGGATGGCTCTGTAAGGCGGAGCAACTTTGGACTTTGCAGGAGAATCCAGACCATTCGAACAAGATCATGCCAGATGGTCGTCACAGGCCGACTTGTCGCTCATCCCGGTAGTACGGGACCTGGACAAGGTATTGCAATTGACCACACATGTACTCCGTTGACCCGCGTTGTACGGGATGGAAGAAAATCTTTTTCCTGTGCTCTTCCGAGGGTGCCCTTTTCCTTTTTCTTTTTTTCTCCTTCTTTTTTTCCCAGCTTACCAAGGGGCTAGCTGGCAGCATCCATGTTGAACTGAACATTGACCAGGGTTTGAAGATCATGTCCTGGGGGAAACAATGACCTACTTCCCATTCTCTATCCTGAGGGAAGATTATGATGGAATTTTGATATGGTGAAGACTGATTGACGCCGGTACTAACTGAGGAAATCTGGGCTTTGGTGGCGCCTCCGTTTCAACGCGCAGTAGTAAGCTTCTGTAATATGCCTTCTCTAAATGGGGGTACAGTTCTTGTTGCTTGATGTCGAGAGGGGAGGCCTAGTTTGGGCTGGGTTGGGTTGGGTACACGTTAGTTGCCGTAAAACGCGGCTTCTCGTCCGGTTTCTTCCTTCCAGTGAAGGTTTCGTCATGCTGTGTAAGGATTACACGACCCCAAGCACAACAATCGACGAGGCATCTGTGGCTCTCTTCCCAGTCCCATGGAAAGATATCCATATGCCACCCAGGCTTTCGGGACTGTCATGTCGAGGCAATGGCGTCGAATTCGGTCATCTCATAAGCGCCATTTCTGCATCATTTGACCAGCAGGTCGCATCAGGCATCATCAGTGCTGGAGAAGCGCTCTTCTCAAGAGCAATGTGTCGGTTCAGCTTATGACAGAACGTTCAGCACGTGGAGAATATGCTTGCTCGACAACTGCAGCCTCACTCTAGAGCTATCAGTTGCGTATTGGATGGTGGCGGCCATACTACTTGTTTCTGGTCGGAGATTTATCTGTTGCAAGGGCATGCATGATGTCCCTGAACTCTTCCGTGTGCATACAACAGAAGGGATGATATTTCCAAGATCTGTCTTTCCCTCCGTACTCCTCTACATACAGCTAAAGCTTGATGTCAAAACCAACACATTCTGATAGTGGAGCTCACTTTGATAAATGCTTCGCACCAGCCAATTTTTGTTAATGATCTGCACTCAGTATCCCTGCGTCGATCATTTCTGGTGGCGCCTCTACTGCTCCAAGCTTTGTGCTGATCTAGATCTCATGAAGCTATTCGTTCCTTGTGTTAGTTGATGGGGAGAGTTGCAGTCCAAGCCTTTAGGTTTCCTTTTGATGCCCCCATCACAACATATGGGCTCCTGCTTGTTGCCTTTCAGCTCAGCTTGTTGTCTGACCTGAAACCTCCGAGAACAGTTGCAAGATGCATGATATCACCCGCCAGACCCGATGTCCAGGGCGTGGGACGGGACACAAGACCCAAGGAAAGTCAGGTGTCTGTCCCTGATTGGTTGTGTCGACCTGTCTCTCCTGTCTTGGCTTAATATTTGCTTGTCATTCTGTCTTTACTTTTTCCAATTTTTTCCATGGTTTCTTTTTCTTCCCCTTTCTGTATATGGCGTGGTAGTGACCCATTTTGAGCGTGGAGGAGTATTAGAGGAATGAAAAAAAAAATACTGGCAAAGGGGCCACGGTTGAGTGACGTTGGAACCAGCGATGGGTTATTTGGATGGTATGCCATTCGCCGGTATCAGCCAGAAGAACGGGTGTAGAACCAATCTACTCGATCCGAAGACGGCGCATGACCTTAACAATTCCTGACAACCGCGGCTGTCTACTGGAACATGAGACACTCAACTGACTATCGCTGCAGGGCAAGGCAGGTTACATTGTCTGCCCCTAGATATGCGGCGATCCTAGGCTTCAGTGCATATCCTTGGCTTTGCAGCAGTTCCTACAGGAACCCAATATTGAAGAGAACCTGGTTGTTGAGACTCGAATTCATCGGCAGGGCAAGTTTGTAATGTTGCATGCTCTGGCCTGTCTATCTGTCTGTTGCATAAGAGGTGTCAGCTAAGAGTGGACTCCATGAAAGGGGGGCATGTCGTTGTGCCCATCTCAGTGCACAGGGCGAGCGGTCGTTGTGCTCGAAAGGTTGCAGGGATATCGAAAGCAAAGAAATGAAACTATTGTCGGCTATTGACAGGCTCGACAAGTAGAACGGTTACCGCTGCATTGATCATATAATATTACACGCTTAGGAGCCTGCAGCTTCTGGGACAGTCGGGGTTGTTTTGAGGCACATGCAGTCCATGTTGGACCTCGCGGACAACTGCTGACCGAGGGCAGTTGGACGATGCCTATTGCAGTCGGTGTGGTAAGACCCGTCGAGGGCGGTTGGTCAGTGTGGTGGGAGTGATGTTGATTATTCGTATACCTCGTTCTGACTCATCCTAGGTACGATCAGGGCGGAGGCTGGATTATCGAGTCTGATGTGTTGGACTTGTACCATCATCATCTTCGGTTCCGTTCCCTGTCGAGGCAACCTCGGATTATTTCTATGTCTGTATTTCTCGTAAAACTATACCTATTCCAGGATATGCTCAAGTATCGGATACGAAACTCACGGCATTAGTCTTGTAGTATGACTCTGCAGTGTCCAGACTTGAGTTGCGAATCGAGCTGACAGGCAGTCTGCCCAGATGGCTTTCTGGCAGTTTAATTCTACGCTTGGTTCGTATTACGTGTTATTTGGCCATGGCCTTGATTGATTTCGAACCTGGTGCGGTACAGGCGGGCTTGCAGGCGTATTGGTCCACAGTGTATACTGAGGCGTCAGTCTCCGTGTCTTGGTACATGATGTTCTCCCGGTACATTATTTCAGCCTGGCGTACGGCTTGATTGTATCAATTATGGTAATTACGTTATATAATGACTGAGTGTCAAAGTGTCCGTCTTATCGGTTCATCTGACATGGTTGTGTTGTTTGTCAAGTTGTCAGGGGCCAGTTTACGCAAATGTGTATTCTAGGATTCAGCACCGCTATGATTCACCGGGAACTCACTTCTATTGTAGTTACTCGTTGTTCCACGGAGGATGAGTTATTCTGCGTTCTGTATCTTGTCTTGTTGAGCGATGAGTTGGATCATTGTTGGTGTGCGTTGGAGTTGCTCCCATGTATGAAGCAAAACACAAGATTTTCTGATGTGTTGTACAACTTATCAGGTTTTCATATCTGTGTTTATGTGTTGCGATCATTGTATCTTTTCATTCATTTATTGAATTACTGTGTTTGTCGAGAGTAACGTTGTCGTCGAGTGTCTACTTGCTTAAGACTCTAGGTTAAGTGAAAACGTCACTCGAGGATGTTGAGATGGATCTGAATTGTGGGTAAGTAACAGGACAGATACAGACATTGTATACACTTAAGTAGAGTAAATACATCTCTGCCTACTGAGGAGTATGAGTCGACGTGACTGTGTTGACCTGATGATGATGACGCTGTTCTGTCCAGTTGTATCCACCATCAAAGAGCTAACTTTCACGACCAGAGTCGAACAAGTGTCATTTAAACTCTTCATCACTGAGAACATCATGACAAGAGGTTAGGTGTCACCGCTTCTTTTGATAGACATGTTAGTTGATCTGCAGTAAGTAGACATACTCAGAAAACAATTCAAATCTATTCGTACAGATGAGGTTTCTGATGCCCATCTTGTTGCGATTGGCGCCTTTAGGGTAGTTGATTGCTGAGTCATCAGGTCATTGAGTGCTTGAAGGAGGTACCTGGCACAAGTACCGGTACATCGAGACCGGCAGGGAAATCCGACGATCTCAAACTCCCCACCTACCACCCCTCAAGCTCCCCCCGGAAACGAGTTGGTTTGCGCAAGAAATGACGGAGAAAGAGGGTAAAAGTATCGAGTTAACAGAGCCCGTGTGAAAGAAGGCTGAATTCTTGTTAAGTCGGTCCAGAACAAGGGGTTCATTTCTTTTCCTGACTCGTCTTAGCTTCCCAAAAGGGTGCACAAGGGGACCGAACTACTTGATTTATCTCGGTCTTTAGTTTGCGCAAGTTAACAGTCTTCTCTTTATCAAACCTCAACGGCATCGTGTTACGCATCAGCCTTTGTTTAATCTATTTCGTGACTGGACAACAGCAGTCTTCAATAGGTCTGAGATATCTATCAGAAGCAAACCTCGTTTTTCTTTGTCTTTTGGTTTCTCTTTCGTGCCAGCCGTGTCACCAACAACTGCTATTCACTGCCGCAACATTCAACAACCACGGCCGGCCACCACTTAACTTCTCGATTCCTCCTTTCTGTCTCTTCGAAACAACCTCGGTACTTCTTTCTACACAAGATAATCCTCGACATCTTCCAAAATGAACGTCTTTCCCCGCCACGACATGTCCGACATGGACAGCAGCTCCTCCGACACATCCTCATCGCACAGCTCCAGCATGACCATGGTTTTCCAGACAGAAACCCGCACCCCCCTCTACGCATCCTCATGGACGCCCGAGTCGTCTAGCTCCTACGCCGGAACGTGCATCTTTCTCGTCATCCTCGCCATCATCGGCCGCTGTCTTATCGCCCTCAAGGCCATCCAGGAGGCGCGCTGGCTAGACCGCGAGGCCCAGCGTCGATATGTCGCCGTGAATGGGAAGAGACCTCTGGCTGAACAGATGGTGACGAATTCCGAGTCGAAGCACTTGACATTGTCGGAGAATGGGCTGGAGGAGACGGTTGTGGTGGTAGAGAGGAAGAGGGCCATCACAAGACCATGGAGGTTCAGTGTTGACCCTCTTCGGGCATTACTTGACACCACGATTGTTGGAATTGGATATTTACTGTGAGTTGCTGTTCCGTCCATTCCACAGGTAACTAACTCTCGTTTCAGAATGCTTGCTGTCATGACGATGAATGTAGGATATTTCATGTCAGTTCTAGCAGGCGTCTTTATCGGAAGTCTAGCTGTTGGTCGATATACTGCATCAACAGAACACTAAAACCGCGATTCTATTTCTATTTCTTCTTTTCTCGACCAACCCGATTCTGTCTCTACATGGGACCATCGATCGATTGTACATGGGGGCCTCTCATCATAATACGGCGTTTCGG
Organism: Fusarium penzigii; assembly: GCA_013623535.1. Classification (NCBI taxonomy): domain Eukaryota; kingdom Fungi; phylum Ascomycota; class Sordariomycetes; order Hypocreales; family Nectriaceae; genus Fusarium; species Fusarium penzigii. The sequence goes on from JABFFC010000111.1 coordinate 31,031, forward strand.
ACATTCTCATCATCAGGATGCGATACAAATCATCCTCAAAGACTCAATACAATCTAGATAACAGCAGATTGATTCTGCAATCACAAAAACAATTCTTTTTTGTAGTGGTTTTCTACAAGTGGCAGTTTCAGGCCATGATGGTGAGGACGGGATAGACAAGTACCTCAAGTACAGGTACTTGATGAGGTAGCTCAGGTTAGGGCGACCGGGAAACCTTCTCAAACCTGCTCACTTGGGCTAACCCCACATAATCTCACTCTCACTCTCACTCTCACTTTCACTTTCATTCTCGCGACTCTCATACTCACTCACTCAAGTGCTTGTAGCATTCTATTACTACTCCATCACTCTTTGGCATCCTGAGAAAGTGAGGGAAGATTGACCTGAGTAAGATACAGCAATGTAGTTAATCCGAAGGAATGAAAATAGCCAATGATTATTATCTACCTTGGTTCAAACTAACCATTTCCGAGTAAATCTCAACTGAAGTCAATTAAACACTTCATCTAACTTACGCCGTTCAACACTCCATCGATGCCAATTGAATATCGGATCATATACCTATGTTAGATTCAAGATTACACCATGTATCACTCCTATGTACAACCGTTTCTCCATGCTCTATATCCTTGCTGCGTCACCAACATCAATTTCTAAATTTCATCGTATACCCAAAGTTGATTATCATCACCATAATACCGGTATCACTTTCTATCAACCTCATCTTGTCCTATAAAAACATCTTCTAACCCATAGCGCATAACAACAGCCGCCAAAGAAAAAGAACAGACCAATTCTTTCACATGTCAGCTTCCTTCCACACAAGAGGAATAGCAGCAACCTTGACTTAACTCAAAAGCAGTAAGGTAACATTATTATTATTACTGTTTTCTCCACGGGGGCCACCAAAGGATGAGGGAGCTTTGAACTTGATACATCGAATCACAGGTGCTCAATTCCCCTAATATGGCAAGTTTGATCACCCACCAAGCCGCTAATACAAAAAAGATAACCATCTTATCTTGATGCATCAGCAAAAAACCGTCATGGCAGGTCTTTTCTTTCTTTATTACACTTTGACTACGCTTTAATATGCATTAATTCTGCATACATCCGCTTCCCTTCATGTAATTCAATGCTTGTTTCTTGCCCAAACATCATCATCCATCCGGCTACCTGCATTTCTGCACTTTTCTTCCAACACCAGGGAATATCTCTTTCAGGCAAGTCCGCGCTGCACGACCGTTTTGTCTAACTGATTGTGTCTTGAACATCAATACTACTTTCGATCGCAACTCAAACACCAGTCATGACAAGGCATCATCATGTCGTGAAACAAAGACCAGATATCATGCTAGTGGTCACTGAGCAGTAGTCACTGAGCGCAATACATATGAAGTCTTCCACTGTCGAACTGACTCTCCAAATCACACATGTAAGACGAGACCATCAACTGTTAACATATGATATCAAGAAACCTAGTTTCATGCGAGTTTACTACCAGACCAGGTTGAATTTCTAGTATGAATCCACCGTCTCTTTTGTCCCAGGACGTACACATCTCATGAATCCATCATCAAATACCTTCCGTTGTTATCATTTCATGCCCACACAGCCGTGCCCACGCCCACGCCCACGGCCGTCAATCCATCACTTCCCATTCACCATCTGCTCCGAGTTGAAAACAAAATAATATCCCCATACATCCTAGTAATCCTCGCCCTGCCGACCCGATACCTGCTGCCTGGTCTCCAAGTAACGCAATGTAGACATTTCTGCCCACAAAGACTTCAATATTACTCATCGCGAGACCCTGCCAGCCGCATCTCGCCGTCGTGCCTAGCCTAGAAGCCTCACGCCATTCATAGAGATCAAAGCAATGAAAAAAAAGAGAGAGAAGAGAGTAAAAGACAAAAGATATGAAGCAAAACCTCAAAGTCAGAAACGCAATGGCAAATCAACACCAATCAACGCCAAATTACCGGGACCTCGCAAACTATGTTCGTTGCCTAAAGACGCTTAGCGCCTCAAGGTAACATCTCGTAAGAGCATTGAGCGCCGGGTATCAGGGATCGAGGCCATTCATTGCAACTGCGCGTCGTTACGACTGGTGGTGGCTGTTGGGAGGCATGCCTGGTTGAGGTGGCATCCCCGAGCCGTAACCCTGATTCCGTTGTTGCACGTAGTTCTGATATGCCAGCGCCTGCTGAGGGTCCATTGGCATGTTAGGCATATAGTTGCCAGGCATATGAGGGTTCTGGGGCATGCCAGGTCTGCTGGCCTGTGGAGGGATGTGCTGGTTGGGAGGTTCTTCAGGCGATTCAACCTGGTCGCCGCCATCGACACCGTTCTCGTTACCGGCGGTGGGCTCGGGCGCGTTCAAGCAGGCCTGTCTGATGTTAGATATTGATACAAGGAGCGCTGGGATATGGTCGCTATATTCGCAACACGTTTTACAAGTCGACATACCTGAATCAGGTTCTTTCCTTCGGCCTTGGTGACCAAAGGCTGGAGCTTGGGGGTGGTAAAAGTGTAGACGAGACCGGTCTCGGAAACGACAAGTAGCAGAACTTGAGTCCCTGTCAACACGGAAAGTTCGTAGGCCTAGATCCAAGCGATCAATGATTAGCAACTGTTTCCTCGACTTGTCGCGATCGCATTGAACGGTAGGCGACTGGATAACATCGCGGGCTTGTCTGACGCGACGCGGCACCAGGCAAAAAAAGACCATGCGGCCTAATTGACAAGTAGCATCTGGCGTGGATCGCGAATTACAACACGACTGCAATCGCGTCCATTCTCATTCGCGATACCAGGCATAATGCTTATATGGACTGCTATATAGCAGGAAGCACACACTGGGAAACTGGCTGAGCTGTGACTAACCTTCTTCATGATACCAGCCTTGCGCTTGGAAAAGGTGATGTGGCGACGAGACTTGTCGCTGATAAACTTGATCTCAATCTTGCGACGCTCGCGATTGCCCTTCTCGTCATCGTCGTCGTCGTCGTCTGCGGCCGAGGGACGTGGGCGCTTGATGCCGCGAGACTCAGGACCCGCGCTGCCATTGCCAACGGCCTGGGACTCGTCGAGTTCGGTAGGCGAGGTTTGATCGTGTTGGTCGGTGATGTCTGCCATTGCGTCTTAAAGAGCCAAAACGAAAAAGTAGACTCTTTTCTTTTTCCCTATTACTCTCTTGCTTGTCGAGTTGATATCAACAAATCCTCTTGTATTACCGCGAAACGCGATCACAGAGGATAGAAAAAAGAATGGTGGAGATACTGCTTTGAGCGTGTTGCCGATGGATCTATACTGGATCTGGAGGGAGAGCGGAGAGGGTATGGAGGGAGCTGCGGTGCTCTACCTTTTCTTGTCGCAGAAACCTGGTTGGGTTGCGCTGTGCTGGATCGAGTCTGGTCTGGGTGTCTGGCTGCTTTTCTCTGGGTGCGGGCCAAAACAACTGGGGGGAATGCGGCAGAAAGAGGGAAGGCGGAGAGAGAAAGAGGAGGAGCGTGGGTGGCGCGGACACGGACACGGACGGGAAAGAAGCGAGGAGAGGCGAGGCAAAAAAGGGAAAGAAGTGGAAGGGGGGGACACTTGCAACTTTTTGGGGGAACAAGACCAAGTGAGAACATGCAACACGGAAGGGCAGGGCCAGGGCAAAAAAACCCAGAATCCAAGAGAGTCCACCCCAAGATTCTTATTGCAACTGGACGGTTGCGGGCGCTGGCAGGTGCTTATTCGAATATCGGGGCGCTTGTCTAGAACCGGGGGAGGGGGAGAGAGAAAGGTTGGGATGGAAGCGGAAAGAGGGG